>OX463243.1:53190400-53207900 GCA_949820135.1 Sylvilagus floridanus
ATTTTAAAAAGGTGGTTTAGTAGAAAGTATCAGAGAGACAGAAATATCATTATATAATCAAATATCTTTAAAAGCTTTATGCATTGTCAAAGCAGCATACGACAGTGAAAATCATGAGTGCAACTTATCACATTTCAGGAAACCATATTATACATTGTCTAAAATTTATAAAAGCTTTTATAAGTAACATATTTTGGAAATTGAACATGAGCCCAGAATCTGTTTTTCTGTCAACCAGAAGAATTAAACTATAATAGAAGACAAACTTTCTGGAACTCATTCTCAGTTCTAGAACAGGGATGATTTTCCCACTTTCTCGTGGGTTAAATTTTGAGGATAACAATTTCTTGTGAGTGCTCTGAAAACATTTAAGAGGATTGCTCATTTCTATGCCACACTACAAAATAATCTTCAAATACCCAAAAAAAGACTGTTTCTAATAAGATTTCATCCAATTTTCTTTCTTCAGAAAGTATATAATATAGATAATAAGGTAGTTGATTATATTTTAGTGAATACATTTTCATGAAAGTTTTAAAAATGAGAAAACATATATGGTGTTAGCACATGGTCAATTACCCATACATGTCAAATTTTAGTCCTCCCATCTTACAGGCTTGTAGGACAGCAAGCATCAGCTAAGTGGACTATGTTACATTTCCCTCAAAAGAGGCTCTCAACAATAAGCCCTTCTCTATTCAGCCCATTGGACACAGTGTATTTTCTTTCTTTTTTTTAAGACTCATTTTATTTATGTGAAACACCAAATAAGAGAGGGAAAGATGAGATAACAATCTTCCATCTACTGGTTTACTCTCCAAATGGCCACAACAGCTGGGGCTGGTGCAGGCCATTGCCAGGCGGCCAGAACTCTGTCTAAGCCATTCAGGCCTCCCAGATAGACAGAAGGGGTCTAGGCACCTGCACCATCTTCCACAGCTTTCCCAGGCACAGTAGTTGGGTCTTGATAGAGGCAGAGCAACTGGAACTCAAACCTGCACTCTGATATGAGATGTCGGCATTGTAGGCTGTGGTTTAACCCTCTGTGCCACAACACCGGCCCCAACACAGTACAGTTTTTAATGTGTCAATGCCTGATCATGTAACTTGTGTACTGATCTATTAATCATGTCAGATCTTCATCTCCTCACCAAGGTCCCTAATCAAACTTCTTTGACTCTTCACATCCCTCCCCTGGTTCCTCTGGTAGTCACTACATACTGAGTCATCCAAACTCCACCAAAGATTCCTTCTTTCTAAGAGCAAGTACTGTGCATCCTGCCTTCTTACAAACTCTTCATCATTTAAGCAACAACCAAGGCATTCCTTGGGTTGCATGTGTAAGGGAAACTTCTATTCATCTTCAGATATCTCCATTTGTAATACAATAACTTGTTCAAATGATATGTTTCCTGTTGACCTATAAATTCCTCGAGAGCAGATATATGTCACATATTTTTAATTTCTACGGTGTATTTCAGTTTTTGATTTTTCAGTATTGAATAAAACTTGCTCAAAAAATTAACATCTCAACTTCTATCTCCTCTATAGAACCCTTCCTGACTACTTAAGAAGGAGGTAGTGAACTATGTGTCTACCTTGTCTAGACAAGAGTATTTTCATTGCTCTCTCACTTAATATCTATGATAATTGCTTCCACCCTGTACCACCCCCTCAAGTCCATTTTCCATATAACAGCCAGACTGATCTTATTAGAGTATAAATTAGAACATGTCCTTTCCCTGATTAAATTCCTCCAATGGCTTTATGCAAGCACTTAGAATTAAATTCAAACTCCCTTTCTTGGCCTTGCTGATGTGTTCTTGCACATGTCTCAGCCTCAGCAACTCTCTCACTCTCTGTAGCTCACTCCGCCTTGGTTGCAATGGTCTTTAAGGTTCTGGAACATTCAGATAATCTTCACATTTGTACACTAAAAAAAAACCATGCTGGCCTGAAATTCTGTGCCTTGAAATACTTGACTATTTTAGCTCTGTTGATACTTCCTAAAAAGTATTCTTTGTGTATTAGCTTCAAAGTAACAGCCCCAGAGTCTCTGACACATCATCCAGTTTATGTTAACATCCCTTGTAATTTTCTGGAGTATCCCAAATTACAGAATTATTAGCTGTCTTCCCTATTATATTAATCCACAAGTGTGGCACCACATCTGATTTATTTACAATATCCCAGCACTCAATAAATGGTTATTGCATAAAGAAATGAATGAAGCTGTTTTTTTTTGCCTCTATTCTGCAAATGATTACTTAACATTTTTTATCCTAAAAACATCTTTCTTTTTACATTTTAAGAGTAATTCTAAAATAATACTTAGAAAAGTCATGACTTAATCATCTATGAATCTTTTTAGTCTAGCATGTGTCTGGCACATAATAAGTGTACAATATTTATAGAGTATATAGAAATGATGAATTTAATCATGTATTATCATATATGCTCAGCAGCTATATGTATTTATGTACCCAAATGCAAACTCCAAGTTTTGAATATATTTTACTACTGCAATTCATTATTCAATTTGTTCTTTTTGGTTAGAAAAAGATACATTCTAAGTATCAATTTTATAAAAAAAAGTTAGACTTCCAGATTAACTTATAAGAATCTAGTTAACAGTTAACCTATTAACTACTGAACTATACAGAAATATGTCAACTCTTCATAAAATTCCTATCAACTCTGACCTTAGCATTACTTTGATAAGGATAATATACTATTTTGATTTATTTAGATGATCTATCATTTCTTTCTTCTTTGGGCTTATTTGTGAGTAGGATTAAAATTATTTTTAAAAAGCTAGAGCTCACCATGAAATCCAATTTTGGAATTATTACATACATATATAGAAATATATGTTTCTGTGTGGGTGCAAACTGATGAAATCTTTACATAGTATATACTGAATTGATCTTCTGTATATAAAGATAATTGGAAATGATTAAAAAATCTTGGTGTTAAATTGGAAATTGCATAGACAATTAATCAATTCTTTAAAAAAAATCATGTAGGATCTCTGTCCTTAATGTGCTGACATTGTGAATTAATACTATAACTAGTACTCCAACAGTATTTTCACTTTGTGTCTCTATGTGAGGGCAAACTGTTGAAATCTTTACTTAATATATACTAAACTGATCTTCTGTGTATAAAGAGAATTGAAAATGAATCTTGACGTGAATGGAAGGTGAGAGGGAGCAGGAAAGGGGAGGGTATCGGGAGGGAGGGAAGTTCTGGGGGGGGAACCATTGTAATCCATAAGCTGTACTTTGGAAATTTATATTCTTTAAATAAATGCTATAAAAAAAAGAAATATATATAACTATACTTTTACATTATTCTTGCTTTGGTTTGTTGTCTTTGTAATTTTATTTGTCAACTATACTCAGTAATGAATTCCTGCAACCACACTCTAATGTTTTCCTTCACTATCATAAAATTAATTAAGATGAAGCAAGATGACAACTGAGTAAGATATTGCAGTTATCTCCCCATAGACACACCAATCTGGACCATTCATGGACCAAACCTTCTTCACAAAGGCCAAGGAAACCAAATAGGACACCAGTGTCCCTGGTTTTACTAAAATAAGAAAAAGAACCACTGAGGAAAGCAGAAGAAAAGAGTTTCCTTTTTTACCTCTTCCCCAACCTCAAGCAGTATAGTATGGAAAGAGGGGCATCCTATGTAGGGAAGTGAAGGGAATTAATTCCATACTTTAGACTTGAAACTGTACCAGGCTCGCTGCGTAAATCTCACTACTGATTGGGCTGCATTGACCATACTCCTAGGGTAGTACTCACAGACTAAGCCTATGGGCCTTCCTTAGACAGTCAGCCAAAAGACTACCTCTGTCACCTCTCCCCCAGCCTCATGCAGATAGCAAAATAAGACCCTGGTCCCCTGGGAAGTGAATAGAAAAATGAATGTAGGAATTTCCCTTTGAGCTCAGTATCGGGCCTGATATGAGAGGATCCAACATCAGACAAACTCCAAAGCCCTCTATCTCTAAGCCAATGAATTCATAGGGAGGCTCTAGACCTACCCTTAGTAATGGATCAAACCTGCCACTCCATGGAACAGATTGATGTTTCAACCAGCATCACCACTTGTAGCCATGCACAAGCCTGGTGCACACCCACAAGACTGTGAAGGACCTTGCAATTATGAAAGCCAGAGATGATCAAGCTTAGTATTAAAGCAACTGGCCATGGGACTGCCTTCACCACCACTCCCAACCCCACACAGACAGTGAGGAATATGACTCGAAGTAGCTCAGGAAACTTGCCTCCACTGTAAAATGGGAGTAATGGTAGTATGAACTTCATGGATAAGTTGTCAATATCACAAAAAATAAGTATTCAAACCTGTGCCCAGCACACTATACACATTTCGGAAATGCCAAGTGTTATTATCATTACTATTAAAAGTAATTTCATTTTGCTTTGTGAACTGAATGCTACAATATAACCAAAAGTCTGAAAAATGAAAAAAAGATATTTCATGTTCAATGTAAAACATGTACCATAATTATAATAAAATAGTGCTAGCTTAGATCAAAAATAAAAATCATCCCTATGCATAGGACTTGGATTTCTAAACATTTGTGAGGCTCAGAAGGACCACAGAACCAATTTTTTTTTTATTTGAAAGGCAGACACAGAGATTGATCTTCCATCCTGTGGTTTACTCCCCAAATACCTGCAATAGCCAAGTCAAAGCCAAGAGCCAGGAACTCAGTTTAGTTCTCCCATGTGGACCAAGAACCTAAATACTTGAGATATTGTCTACTGCCCATCATGTTATACACTGGAGGGAAACTGGATTGGAAGCAGAGGAACTAAGACCCAAACCAGGCACTCTCATTCGGGATTCAGGCAACCCGAAGGATCTGCTGGCATATATGGAATCTGCACATGGGAAGAAGTGAAGACTCATGCACAGCATCTCCATACTGCAAATTTTTGAGTTCCACTCACACTATAGTTGGTAGGAATGGTGCCCTATAGCAAAGCTGAAAGTAACAGCTCCAAGCACATAGTGATGGCTCAACTCATGAACTTCATGGATAAGTTGTCAATATCACAAAAAATAAGTATTCAAACCTGTGCCCAGCATACTATACACATTTCGGAAATGCCAAGTGTTATTATCACTTGTTGTCTCCATAAATGTAAAAAAAAAAGAGTCTGACTCCTTTTATCCTTTTTCAATGTTTACTGTTGATAGCTTTCAAGCCCCACTTCTTTCTCTCTATCTCTCCCTCTCTCTTGGTAACTATGCCTTTCAAAGAATGAAATAAATATTTTTAAGAGAATTTTTATAGTATTTAATGATTGCTCAATGTTATCTTAATTAAATGAAGCAATATACACTTAAAATAATTTTTGATAATTATATATTTATATATTTAGCTTAAATATCTTTCAATAAAGGAAATTACAAAAGGTTCTGCATATGAGAATTCTTTAAATGCTTTCTAAGATATTTTATGTAATAATAATCATTCTTATTTTTAAATAAAACTTTTATATGAAATGTATTTATTATAAACATTCAAGAATAGTTATTGGCACCAGCATTGTGGCACAGTGGGGTGATACCAGCATCTCACATAGATGCTGGTTTCAGCCCAGTTCCAATCCAGCTCCCGGCTAATGCATCTGAGAAGGCAGCAGAAGATGACTCAAGTGGGTGGGCGCTTGTTACTCATGTGGCAGACTTGGATGGAGTTCCCAGCTCCTGGCTTCAGTCAGGCCCAGCCCTGGCCATTTTGGCTATTTGGATAAGTGAACAAAGAGATGGGAGATCTCTTTCTCACTCACTCTGTCTCTCCCTCTCCCTCTTTAATTCTGCCTTTTGAAAAAAAACTCCCCTTTTTTTAAGAAAAAATAAATAGTAGTTATTTGTCTTTGGTGAAATTATTTATTCTTGCCTTTCCAGTAATTCAAAATTTAAAAAGAAATATGATTTACTTATATAAGAAAGTTTATAATTATAGAATGAAGGAAACAAAAATATTTCCTATCTACAGTTTTGCGATTGTTTTTTACTTTCTCCAGAGATAATTTTTACAGAAAATATAAAAGTTACCTTCCATTCAGTCCTTTAAGATAATTAAGAATTTTTAGTTAGTGCATCCCTAAATTCATTATATTTGTGAAGAATCTCTAAATTCTATTTGGTACCTAGTAGTGATTCTACAGTTAAGAAAACAGGTGCAACATTGATGAAATCAAGTAGAAAACTTCCAAGGCAGGAGTAAAAGTGTTTTTACACAATAAACTGGATCACCTGTGTAAAACTCACATCGCTATACAGATTACAATTCTATTTAAGACACAGGCGTACTATCTTGTCTAATAACTGCAAAAATATGATGGAATTTTACAGCAGTATATTTTTGCTGTTTCAGACAGAGAACAATTGCAAAAATAAAGGAAACTCATCTTGAAATCTCTGCCAAAATCACTACATGTAACAGCTTATTTTTCACCTGTGGAAAATGCACACTGGATTTATAAGTGTAATTTAAACACAAATGTAGAACTGTGCAAACAAAGAGTATATGCACTTAATGGAAATGAGGCATATTCTATTCAGAACAGGTCCATACAATCTTGTGCCATAAACAGTCATACATCAGATTCTGAATTCATCTCACTCACTGTCATGGTAAGACAAGAAGAAAATACTAACTAAAACTACCCTCTAGGGAAATGGGTCATAGAAAAATATGGAAATAACTAATTTGGGAGATGTTTTCACAATGGCTCCAAATTACAGATCATGAATTAGTTGTTCTCTATCATTTATTATGCAATTCTTTTAAATAAATTATTTAGTAATTTTAAAAATAATAATAACAATAAAAGTAAACAAATCAAGTTGAAAACGTCAGCAAGTCACGGGGAACAAGAAATGTGAAGTTATAAATTCATATTCATTCTTTCATTTTTATTCTTATATTTTTCCAGCTATTTAGTCTTTTTTTCACATTGTGTATCAGTAGTGGATGATATAGAAACAGAATATGCATAAAATTCTAGGTCTGTTCTCTTTAAGAAAAAGCAAATTCCACACTTCTGTGTCTTCCAGAACTTTTACAATTTCATGTAATGTGGCCCACTTTCCCTTTCCATGACAAAATAAGTTGGCTAAGAGTCACATTAAGTTGAAGATTTTCCAGAAGCATACTCAGAAGCAAAAAGTAGTACATCAAACAAGTTTTATGTTCATGAGTCCCACATGAAATTCATAGAGTAAAGGAAGAGATCAAAGCCCTTGACTCAGAAGACATCCTCAGGTATAGAATTCTACCCATCACACTGTCAATTCATAATATTTTTCTTTTTTTTTTTTTATTGGCAAAAAGAATTGAGTCTGGTCCGTGGTTTGGCAGGTCTAGCCATAATGATCTACTTTACTTCCAAAATTGCAATTGTCCTTTTTTCTCATAGGATAATCAACAGGGACAAAGAATTGTGATTATTAGGGTTGGGAGGAATTTTTTACATTGTTTAGTGCTAAGTTACTTAGCCCAACTCCCCCATTTTAAAGATAAAACTAAGAGGATATTTAACTTGCCCATATTTGCGAGTCAGAGAATTGTATGGGTCCTAAATATATGATTTTTATATTGCTTTAATATTTAATGCTATATCTTATCTCCTAGCAACTGAATCCAAAGTTCTTTGAGGTTAGGCTATGGGAAAAAATATTTATTCATACCACCAAGGCAAGTATTTTTCAAAAATTAGGCACTCAGTGGTAATTCTGTTAAAGAATAAAAAAAAAGAATAAAAGAATGAACAGCTTCTCTGACACAGCTCAGTAATGCCTTGTCTCTCTATTTTATAATACATTGTAAATGGACACAATGAACACAACTAAAGCAAGAAATTGTAAAGTTCAATGCACAGTTTCACAGAAGAAAAGAATCACTAAAATATAAAACTTCATTTTCATCTTTGCCAAGAAAATAGGAGATGAAACATTTTATACATGTTAGCAATTTTCAGTGGCCCTTCTTTAGAAAATATAGAAGTTCTCGGGGCTGGCATGGTGGTGCAGTGGGTTAACATCCTGGCCTAAAGCGCCAACATCCCATGCGGGCGCCAGTTCGAGACCGGGCTGCTCCATTTCCTGTCCAGCTCTCTGCTGTGGCCTGGGAAAGCAGTAGAAGATGGCCCAAGTGCTTGGGCCCCTGCACCCACATGGAAGACCCAAAAGAAGCTCCTGGTTCCTGGCTTCAGATCGGCACAGCTCTGGCTGTTGAGGCCAATTGGGGAGTGAACCATCGGATGGAAGACCTCACTTTCTCTCTCTATCTCTCTCTCTCTCTCTCTCTCTTTTTTTTTTTTTACAGGCAGAGTTAGATAGTGTGAGAGAGAGAGAAAGGTCTTCCTTTTTTCCTTGGTTCACCCACCAAGTGGCTGCTACGGCCAGCGCGCTGTGCCAATCCAAAGCCAAGAGCCAGGTGCTTCCTCCTGGTCTCCCATGCAGGTCAGGGCCCAAGCACTTGGGCCATCCTCCACTGCACTCCCGAGCCACAGCAGAGAGCTGGACTGGAAGAGGGGCAACAGAATCCAGTTGAGGGACAGAATCCAGTGCCCCAACCAGGTCTAGAACCTGGAGTGCCAGCACCACAGGCGGAGGATAAGTCTAGTGAGCCACAGCGCCGGCCGACCTGACTCTCTCTCTCTTTTTCTCTGCCTCTCCTCTCCTCTCTCTGCATAACTCTTTCAAATAAATAAATCTTCAAAAAAAAAAAAAAAGAAAATATAGAAGTTCTCAAATAAATCACCTCCACCACCACCACCCCTCCACCAAATTAAGTTTTTACCACTGTGAGAGATGGAAAAAAAAAAGTTTAGAAACAACGTGAAGAAACCAAGTAGTCCTGGCCTGTGAGGAAAACCAACCAATACACGTATACCACCGCCTGACTCAAAGACTGCATTCTTGTGAATGGATACTCCTAGACAACAGGGTGTTCCTCTCAATGGAGCTTAGCCTGGAATATCTACTTGCAGTCAGGACATGACAGCTCAGAAACCAATAATTCCATTCTATTTTCACTTCTCACTAGGATTGATAGATATGTACTCAGATGGTTCATATTTATCAAAAGCAAAAAATTGGGGCAGGTATTTTGGCACAGTGGGTTAAGCCATCATTTGAGATATACGCATCCCAAATCAGAGGTCAGTTCAAGCCTTGGCTAGTCTGATCCAGTTTCCTGTTAGTGTGCTTTCCAAGGCAGCAGATGAAGACCCAAGTATGTGGGTTCCCACCATCTGAAGGGAATACCTGAATGTACTTCCAGGCTCTGCTTCATCCTGACATAGCCACGGCTATCGCGTGCATTTGGAGAGAGAAACAGCAGATAGTAGATCTCTCTGTTCCTGCCTCTCTCTGCTTTTCAAATGAATAAATAAATCTTTCAAAAATTAAGTAATCATTGTTTTTTTTAAAAAAAGGCAAAAAAATAAGACTTTTGTAGAGCAAACTGTGCTCAGGAGATTCAGCATGGATGAATGTTCAAGGAACAAGAACTGTTTTTTTCTAAAGTTTGTTTCTTTGTTTAAAACTCAGAGCAAGCAAGAGGGAGAGGGACAGAGAGACCTTCTGTCTACTAGTTCACTCTCCAAACACCCACAACATCCAGGGCTTTACCAGGCCCAAGCCAGATGACAGGAACTCTAACCAGGTCTTCCCTTGGGTGGCAGGAGTCCAAGTTCTTGGACCATCATTCACTGCTTCCAAGGAGCATTAGCAAGAAGCCGGCTCCAGTGCTTGGAATAGCCAGAATTCATACTGGTATTCCAGTATGGGACGCAGATGCTTCCGACCTGCAGCTTAACCTGCTGTGACACAAGGAAGAAAAATTTGAGTTGATCAGTTGAAACCATGGCCACTCCAGAAAGCTAAAGCCGATCTAACCCAGAACAGAAATTTAAAATCACCACTGAAAGATCCAAGATGGATCCTCCACAGAAAGAACCAGAAAAAAGGAAGCATCCTGTTTCCAAGGGATTATGGGAAAACCTAGTAAAGACACTGTGAGAACTGTAAACATCAAAGACTCCAAAAGGCAGCATAAAGAAAGAAACCAAACATACCCAGTGGCCAGGCCAGCAGATACCATTTTGCTAGAAAAAGGCAAGCAGAAAGCTTCATGGCCCCCACCATTCCCGCAAACCAGCAGCCCTAACTACAGGAGAATTCCACATCCCTCCCTGGCTTTAAATCCAGTCTGGACAATTCACTCCAAAAAGGAACCCACATTGCTTCCTTCTGCCCTCAAACACCAGACCGAAGCTGCTGTAGTAAAGCCACTATTAAAATCCATTCTGTCTTAGGGACAGCAAGCAGCCCCCAGAGCTGGAACCAGGGAGATTTCCAGGCAAGGAGCTGGCCTCTATGTATCCCACAAATATCGGATTGCCAGGCATAAGCCCAGCAGCCAAACTAATGTTCTGAGTGAGATCTAGGAAACTTCTCTCTGCTTCTCAGGGGTTGGAAAAAGCAGCAGCCAGTATACAAGGCCAGAGGACCAGAACTAAAGAAGCTTCCTTCTGTGTCTTTTAGCACAGAGAGCACAAGCCTCAGCATCGCCCTTGCATGCCCTGCAGGAACAGGGGGCAGCCCCTCCAGCTCTGGGACTGCAGCTGTTGGTACTACAATCCCAGGAGAAACACCCTCACCAAGGAGACCTGGAGGGCCCTATTGGCAATTCTCTGCTTCCAGGCTGGTGGCAATTCCCATCACAACAGGCACTCAATCTACAATATCTGAGTAAGGATCCCACTGCATCCTGTAGCTCTGGGATTGGGACCGGGACTTGATAAGTACCAGGTACATCTTTCCTCCCCCATGGGACATGGACAAGGCCCTATCTGCATTCCTCTGCTCCAGGTCCACACCTGCTAGTGAACAATCCCCAGTAGAATATGCAATCAGTCTGAGGGACCCAAATAAAGTATGCCGAGTCCTGTAGCTCTGGAATTGTAATGCTGAAACCATATACCACAGTGCTCGTTTCGGCAGCACATATACTAAAAATTGGAACGATACAGAGAAGATTAGCATGACCCCTGCACAAGGATGACACGCAAATTCATGAAGCGTTCCATATTTAAAAAAAAAAAAAGAAAGAACCATATACCACAAAGTCACCTGAGGTCACTGAAAGCAACCTCAATCACAACACCATGGCACCTGCAGCTCTGGGTCTCTATTCTGAAAGTCCCAATGGGAAGATGTGCTTACCCGTGGGGTGTAGTGAAGGCCCAGTTTGCATCCCACCAAATCAGGCTTGCACCTGGCAGTACAAAATCCCCCAGATAATTTGTGATCAATGTGTGAGACCTAAGTAAGGTACCCTCCAAGTCATGCAGCTCCGGAACTGGCACCATTGGCACCACAGTCCCCTGAGTTCTTCCCATGGGACCTGGGAGGAATCTACCTGCAACTGACTGCTTCAGATTCATGCCCGCCAGTGCATAATCCCAGCACTACCTGCATGTGAAATATAGGACCTGGCTAAGGTCAGAATAGTGTGATTCTGGGACTATGACTTTAAGTCCCAGGAATATACACCCTAGCCCTGTGGGACATACAGTGCTATGTGGCCAGGACACGAGCCTCAGCATCATTCAGCCTCACCTAGAAGGCCAAGGGGAAAGCACTATCTTCATCCCTTAGCACCAGGAATGTGACTATTGCCATCCATTAACCCTGTGTGACTGATAATCAGCTCTCTGGGGGCTGAAGATACACATATTTGGACTCCTACATCCACTTAAAGTTATATTATTGCCTCAATGAACTACTGCTGAATAGACAACTGTGGCACTCACAGACACAGACATAGATTGCAACTCTAGAAATCACTCAAGGCTTAACACTAAATTAACTATGCAACTGATAACTCACATGGCAACTGAACAAAAAAAGCCTATTCCAATGAAAATTACTCTATAAAGGAAAAGTAACTTTACATGAGATACTATTATTCAGATATTCAGATAGCACATAAGGATACAGGAAAGGGGGGCCAGCATTGTGATGCAGCAGGTTTAACTGCCACCTGCAATGCCAGGATCCCACATGGGTATTGTTTCGAGTACTGGCTGCTCCATTTCCTATCCAGTTCCATGCTAATGTGCCTGGAAGAGTAACAGATGATGGCCCAAGTGCTTGGGCCCTTGTACCCACATGTGATACCCAGATGAACATCCTGTCTCCTGGGTTTTGCCTGGCCCAGCTCTAGGCATTGCAGCCATCTGGGAAGTAAACCAGTTAGATGGAAGGTCTCTCTCTCTCTCTATCTCTCTCTCTCTATCTCTCTCTCTCTCTCTGCCTTCAAATAAATAAAAATAAATCTTAAAAAAAAAAACGCATGAAATAAGAAGAAAGGAAGCATGACATTTCCAAAAGAATAATAGTTTCCCGCAAGTGGATCTGATTTGAAGGAAATCTATTAAATATCTGAAAAAGAATTCAAAATAATGACCTTAAGGAAAGTCAGTGAGGTGCAAGAGAAAATTAGAACAAAACAGAAACTTAAAAGAAATGAGGAAAACAATGAATAACATGAATGAGAATTTCAACCAAAGATAGAAATCATTAAAACAAGAAGGAATTTTGGAGCCAAAAACTACAATCGATGACATAAAAAAAATTACAATTGAAAGTGTCAACAACAGACATATGGGATACCATTAAGTGTACAAATATTTGTATTGTGAGGATACCTCAAGGAGAAGAGAAAGAGAAGGACATGGAGAATCCATTTAATGAAATAATAATTGAAAACTTCCCAAGTCTTAAAAGAAAGATAGATATCCAGATACAGGAAGCTCAAAGGATCCCAAACAGACTCAACCAAAAAAGACCTACCAGAATATTATAGTCAAATTTTCAAATGTTAAGGACAAGGAGAGAATCTTAAACACACAGAGAGAGTTGCATATAAAGAAAAACCCATTAGACTAACAACAAACTTCTCATCACAAACCCTACAGGCCAGAAGAGAGTGGAATGATATATTCATGGGCTACATTTATAGAAATCCCATTTATTTCCTCAGGGAATTTTAAAAGACTCATTTATTCATTCATTCTTTCATTTGAAAGGCTGAGTGAGTGAAATATCTTCCATCTGCCTATTCACTCCCCAAATGGCTGCAACAGCCAAGTCTGGAACAAGCTGAAGCCAGGAGCCAGTAGCTACCTCCTGGTCTCCAACATGGGTGTCAGGGGCCCAAGTACCTGGGCTATAATTTTCTGCTTTCCAGGTGCATTAGCAAGAAGATGGGTTGGAGGGCTGGTGCTGTGGCATAGTGGGTTAAAGCCCTGGTCTGCAGCACCAGCATACCATATGGACACCAGTTCAAGTTCCGGCTGCTCTACTTCCGATCCAACTATGGCCTAGGAAAGCAGTAGAAGACAGCCCATGTCCATGGCTGCACCTACATGGGAGACATGCAAGAAGCTCCTGGTTCCTGGCATCAGATCAGTGCAGCTCCAGCCATTATGGCCACTGGGGGAGTGAACCAGAGGATGGAAGATATTCTCTCTCTCTCTCTCTCTCTCTCTCTGCCTCTGCCTCTGCCTCTGCCTCTCTGTAACTCTGCCTTTAAAATAAATAACTAAATATTAAAAAAAAGAAAATGGGTTAGAAATAGTATAGCTAAGACCAAAACTGGCACTCCAATATAGAATGCTATAATTGCAAATAGCAGCTCAATTCATTGCATCAAAAAGCTAGCCCCTTCCAATATCCAGATATATCAAAAGCTCAAACACCTCAACAAATAAATGATTAACCCAACTGAGGAATGGCCAAAGGACCAGAATAGACAGTTCCCAAAAGAAACACCAGTAGCCAACAAATATATTGAAAAATGCTCAATACAATCAAAACCATAATGATATATCACCACACATCTGTTAGAATGATTATCAAAAAGGTTGAAAGTAACAAATGCTGGAAATGGTATAAAGGAGGAGGAACTCTTATAGACTATTGTTTGGATTACAAAAGAGTATTCCAAAGCAGCTACTTTGGAATAGTATGGAGATTTCCTTAAAAACTAGAAATAGACCTACCATAAGATCTATCAACTTCCCTGCTAGATATATATGCAAAACATATGAAATCATGGTATCAAAGAGATACCTTCTCCACTGCATTTATTGCAGTAACAGTAAAGATAAGGAATCAACCAAGGTATCCATCATCAGATTAGTGGATAAAAGGTGTGTGTATTTATATAACATGAAATCCTATTCAGCCACAAAGAAGAATGAAATCCTGTCATTTGCAGCAAAATGGATGAAACTGTAGGAAACCCTGCTAAATGAAATAAGATAGACACCAAAAAGAAAAATACTGCACATTCTCCCTTATATGTAGAAGCTTAAAAAAACTCAATGTGACCACAGAAAGGTGATTACCAGAGATTGGAAGGGGTGGGAGATCAAGAAGTTTGGATAACTCACAGCAAATCAGAATTTGATCAAAGGAATAAGTTCCTAATGTTATACAGCATAGTGGAAAACTATAGTTCATAATAACCTAGTAGATATTGCATAAACAAATACAAAGAACTCTAAGGCTCCAGTGATAAAGTAACATAAAGAAGGGGAAATGCTGATTACCCTGTTCTGATCAGTATACATTGTATACATGTATTGAAATGTCATATTAACTCATAAATCTATGCAATTATTAATACGTTTAAAAATATCCATTGGTATTCAAGTATAGGAATATAACTCATTCTGTAGTAATTATTTCCCCCTAAGGGATTCCATACTCAGTATTTGATCAATAAATTTCAAGCCCCTATTGATTTTAATTTTTCCCAATAGAAAGAAGATGAGTAGTATACTTATGATTACCATTAAAATTAATTTCTCAATATCACATGAGAATATTTTAAAATCTGCTTTAGAAACAAGTACTTGGCTTCAAAAAATATTTTCTAAATACTACTGGGTAAAAACATTTCATTGTTTTTGAAATTTGTCCTCAGTGAAATCTTTGTATTTCACTTCTAAACCTTACCTTTCTTTCTTTCATCAACCCAGTCAACCTAGCCAAAAATCTGGAAGTCATCCTAGACATTACATTCTCTTTCACACCATCCTTTATTATGTCTAATCACTGATTTTTATTACTTCTATAAACTGTTTCACAATCAGATCTCTGATTATATAATACTGCCACCATTTCTCTATTCCTGGTCCTTAGTTTCTCTTTCCAAGATGATTATGATATCCCAAATGTCTTTGCAATGACATCATCCATGGACTTCCCCTCTACCAAAATACTTTCCTCCTTGACTAACTTGTTTTTTTAAAATTCAAAACCTTAAGGTCCTTTACTTACATGGTAAATATTAAATTCCTTAGCATGACATCTAAATTTTTCCATTATGTGATCCCTATCCATATCACCAGTATCAATCCTTATCATCCTCTTACCTATTTCTTTTTTTTTCTTTTTTTAAGATTTATTTATTATCTATTTGAAAGGCAGAGTTGGAGAGAGGGAAAAAGAGAGAGAGAGAGAGGGAGAGGACTTCCATCTGCTGGTTCACTTCACAGATGACTGGAACGGCTGGAGCTGTGCCAATCTGAAGCCAGGAGCCAGGACCTTCCTCAGAGTCTCCCATGAGCGGATGCAGGGCCCAAGGACTTGGGCCATCTTCTGCTGCTTTCCCAGGCCATAGCAGAGAACTGGATGGGAAGTGGAGCAGCTGGGACTCGAACCAGTACCCATATGGGATGCTGGCACTGCAGGCCAGGGCTTTACCTGCTACACACAGTGCTGGCCCCATTCATTTCTTAATACTTCACATTTTCTATGTGAAGCTTTCTATCTGCTCTTTCCCATTCTTCTAGAACTGGATGCAACCACCCCTTTAATGATCCATGGAAATTCATGATACCATAGAAAGAACTACTCACAACTCTTTAAAACTGTCACAGTATATTTCAAATGACTAATAACATGTGTCCTCTAAAACAGAAGTGGTGGGCAGGCATTGTGGAATGCCAGGCTAAGCCAATGTTTGCAATGATGGTATCTTCATACCACAGTACAGGTTCAAGTCCTTTTGAATTGCTCCACTTCCTATCCAGCTCCCTGTTAAACTTCCTGGGAAGGCAGCAGAAATTGGCCAAAATATGTGTGCCCTTACCACTTACATGAAAGATTCTGCTGGAGTTGCTGGCTCCTGGCTTCATCCTGTCCCAGACCTGGCCATTGCAGTCATTTGGGGAAATGAAACAGCAGTCCTTTGAAGACATCCCTCTCTCTTGCTTGCTGTGCCTTTCAAATAAATAATCCTTAAAAATAAATAAAAGTTCATGCAAATCTTATTTTTATTGTGTGCTCGGTTTAACCAATGTTTAGAAAGTGCATGGAAATATTGAGAAAGAATTGTTAAGAAACTTAGCGAGCTGAATTCAAGCTATATCACTACCATGACCAGGAGGGAGAAGAACAGCATTTGAACCAGCAATCTATCACCCTTGCACTAGACTATCAGTTTTTGAGGGGAAGGAATTGTTCTGTTCATTCTCATTGCCTGACACAGTGCTTGACGTAGAACTTCACTGAATGCAGCAACCTCAAGAACTCCTCATCATAACTGGTAACTCTTCATGCAGGAATTCATACTTCTCTGATCCTTTGAGGATAAATACACAGTACTCAACTATAACTTAGAGGACCTGGTTTTCAAGAGGAGATATTGATGTACTCTATGGGCAAGGTGCACCTAAGGAATTGCAAACACAACAATCATTCCTAGTCATGTGTGAAATTTTCTTTGGACAATTTTGACCCTCCTCAAGCTCAATTTCCTCATCAGGAACACAGGGATAATGAAATCTGCCTTGCAAGGTTGCCATAGGGATTAGAAATAAAAAGCATCATTGCATAGTGGGCCCTCTGTAAATGATAACTATTAGTATGTGCTATTTTGGTTCACAGCAAATTTCCATGGGGAGAAATGTACTTCCTAGAATCGAATAGATAATTTTAGTCCCTCTTAAAAGGTATTTTTATGCTCAGCTATGCAGGTTGTTTTGTTAGTAACATGGAATTGATGAATTTCAGTTATATTTATTACATCTTTATTTTGCTATTACCCCAGCCCTAAGCTAACATTGCACAGCAGCCTCAGGATGTTTATTATTATTTCTTTTAAGACTCAATGAATAATTGATAACAATGAAACACTTTGCCTTTGTGTGTTATTTTTCATAAATGGATTTTAAGGGGTTACCATGTTTAGCTCTTCTCCTCTCATATTTCTCATTCTAGCTTATATTTACCAGTGCAAAACAAAAGCTAAAAAACAAAAAGACATTTCTAGAATTATTCAAAGGATTGTTTTAATACTATGTCATCTACAATGTCCTTATCATGGTATTTCCAAAGGTGGTGGCTTAACACCATATTG